>JAAALK010000286.1:19990958-20034344 GCA_019279435.1 Zizania palustris | reverse complement strand
GCATCGAAGCAAGTTCCGACGCAAGTTCAAGCATTGCAGAACATGGCACCACCTCAGAACCTGCGGCAGGCGCAGAAGTTGGCCGGACGATTGGCCGCCCTGGGGCGTTTCCTCGCCAAATCAGCAGAGCGAAGTCTGCCCATCTTCAAGGTGCTTCGGGGCTCCAAGCATTTCGAATGGACCCCCGAATGCCAAGATTGTTTCCAGCAAATCAAGGATTATCTCTCCGACCTCGTGGCCCTCGCCACACCGCGGGCCGGCAGTCCCTTGCTGATTTATCTCGCCGCCTCTGGTACCGCCGCAAGCGCGGCCTTGGTTCAAGAGGAAGAGTGCGGTGGGAAGCTAGTTCAGCGGCCCGTCTACTTCGTCTCCGAGGTTCTCGCCGACGCCAAGGCCAGATACTCCGAGCTAGAAAAGGTGGCTTATGCCCTCGTCATGGCCTCCCGAAAGCTCCGGCACTACTTCTTGGCCCACGACATCACCATTCCAACAGCCTATCCATTGGGCGACATGTTCAGAAACAAAGACGCCACCGGTCGCATCGGGAAGTGGGCAGTAGAGCTGGCCCCGTTCGGGATCTCCTTCGTTGCCCGGACGGCCATTAAGTCCCAGATTCTCGCTGACTTCGTCGCAGAGTGGACATGGGCCCGAGAGCCCGCAAGCGCCAGCACGGGCGAAGAGATTTGGACCATTTTTACAGATGGCGCTTACCAGGCCTCCGGGGCTGGAGCCGGAGCAGTCATCATCTCCCCTTCGGGTCAGCAGGCCCTGTACTCCGCCCGGCTAAGTTTCAAGGCCACTAACAACGTCGCCGAATACGAAGGTGTCCTCTTGGGGCTTCGCAAGGCGCTCGCTTTGGGCGCCGCGCGCGTGGTCGTGAAAACCGACTCCCAAGTGGTCGCCGGACACATCGACAAGTCCTTTCGAGCGAAGCACCCGGACCTCGCTTCCTACCTCGACTACATCCGCAAGTTCGAAGCCTCCTTCAAGGGCATCTCCGTCCAGAACATCCCGCGAAGCGACAACGCCCAAGCGGATGCCCTCGCTAAGGCCGGGGCCGGCGCCCAGGCCTTGCCGCCAGGGGCTTTTTTCGAGGAGTTCGCCCAGCCTTCGGTAATTCATCGAAACGAGGCAATCGACCCCACCGCCCCGGAGGAGAGCGAACAGTCGCCTCAACCGGCCCCAGTACTCTGTACAGCCAGCACCGACTGGCGCGAGCCCATCCTCCGCGCGCTCGCCGACGGCGACGAAGTCCATCCCAGTCCGGAGCAGGTTCGCCTGCGACTCCGCGCGAGGTCATTCGAGGTCATCAATGGAATCCTGTACAAGTCCGGAGTATGTTCCCCGCTGCTCCGCTGCGTCGCGCATTCCGACGGTGTCGCCATGCTCCGGGAGATACATGGAGGACTGTGCGGCAGTCACTTAGCGCCGCGGGCCCTCGCAGGCAAAGCTCTCCGGCAAGGCGTGTACTGGCCCACCATCGTCACCGACGCCGAAGAACTCGTCCGCACCTGCCAAGGTTGCCAGTGGATGGGCCGACGCAGTCACCGCCCCCCAGCAAGGTTGCTACCTATCCCCCCTGTGTGGCCCTTGGCCCGCTGGGGCATGGACCTCGTCGGCCCGCTCCCCAGAGCGAAGGGAAACCTACGCTTCGTCGTCGTCGCAGTCGAGTACTTCTCCAAGTGGGTCGAAGCAGAGCCTCTCACCACCATCACATCTCGAAGTGTCCAGAAGTTTTTCTGGCAGCATATCGTGTGCCGGTTCGGAGTACCCAAGCAGCTCACACTGGACAACGGAACGCAGTTCGATGCCGGCAGCTTCCGGGCATTCTGTGATGAGCTAGGCGTTCAGCTTTGCTTCGCGGCCGTGCGGCACCCCCAGTCTAATGGAGCAGTGGAGCGAGCCAACGGGCACATTCTGTCCGGCCTTCATAAGCGTATTGTTGGATTGGCACGGGGCACTTGGCCCGACGAACTACCCAAGGTCTTATGGTCCATCCGGACGACCGTCTCTCGGGCAACGGGCTTCACCCCGTTCCGCCTCCTGTTCGGCGACGAAGCGATGACGCCAACGGAGCTCCGCGCCGGTTCACTACGCGTCGTAGCACCCGAGGTTGAGAATGAGCGCGCCGTCTCCCTTGATCTAGCAGAAGAAACGCGGCTGCGCGCCGTCGCCAACCTGTCCCATTATCAGAAGGAGACCAAGGCGTGGTATGATACCAAGGTCAAGCGCAACGAGTTCCAACCAGGGCACCTCGTCCTCCGCGCGGTGGTCGCTCCCTCCAAGTTGGGCAACAAATGGGACGGACCGTACATCGTTACGAAGTCCGGACGGCCGGGGTCCTACCGACTCGCTACACTAGAAGGCGAAGAGCTGAAGCATTCATGGCACGCTGGGGACCTGAAGCGTTACTTCCCGTAACACCACCAATGTAACTTTATTCGCGGACATCGCCGCCTGTTTGTATCCCCCATCTGGGCAATGAAATTTTCAGCCAACCATTCCGACCGACACCACTTTCGACGCGCCCTCATATTCGGGTTCCGAGCTATGCCTCGACGCACCCTCACGTTCGGGCTCCGAGCTCCGGCTCGACGCGCCCTCATATTCGGGCTCCGAGCTCCGGCTCGACGCGCCCTCATGTTCGGGTTCCGAGCTATGCCTCGACGCACCCTCACGTTCAGGCTCCGAGCTCCGGCTCGACGCGCCCTCATGATCGGGTTCCGAGCTATGCCTCGACGCACCCTCACGTTCAGGCTCCGAGCTCCGGCTCGACGCGCCCTCATGATCGGGTTCCGAGCTATGCCTCGACGCACCCTCACGTTCAGGCTCCGAGCTCCGGCTCGACGCGCCCTCATGATCGGGTTCCGAGCTATGCCTCGACGCACCCTCACGTTCAGGCTCCGAGCTCCGGCTCGACGCGCCCTCATGATCGGGTTCCGAGCTATGCCTCGACGCACCCTCACGTTCAGGCTCCGAGCTCCGGCTCGACGCGCCCTCATGATCGGGTTCCGAGCTATGCCTCGACGCACCCTCACGTTCAGGCTCCGAGCTCCGGCTCGACGCGCCCTCATGATCGGGTTCCGAGCTATGCCTCGACGCACCCTCACGTTCAGGCTCCGAGCTCCGGCTCGACGCGCCCTCATGATCGGGTTCCGAGCTATGCCTCGACGCACCCTCACGTTCGGGCTCCGAGCTCCGGCTCGACGCGCCCTCATGATCGGGTTCCGAGCTATGCCTCGACGCACCCTCACGTTCAGGCTCCGAGCTCCGGCTCGACGCGCCCTCATGATCGGGTTCCGAGCTATGCCTCGACGCACCCTCACGTTCGGGCTCCGAGCTCCGGCTCGACGCACCCTCACACTCGGGTTCCGAGCTATGCCTCGACGCACCCTCACGTTCGGGCTCCGAGCTCCGGCTCGACGCGCCCTCATGTTCGGGTTCCGAGCTATGCCTCGACGCGCCCTCACGATCACCGTACGCTCTCCCTCTCCTAAGCTACTTAGCGCCCAGCTAGTTAACCAGCTACCCGCCAAGAGGGGGGGAGGAAGAGAGAGAGAACGAAGCATATGAAGCGTACAATAACAAGCGCATAAGCATACAATGTTCATTACAAGCAAGGGAGGAAGTTAAGAAAAGTTCTCGTCCAGCCCAAGAAGGAACCGCGGGCCCCTTCGGCTAGACGGACCGGAAGTCGTGCTCGCACCCCGACCGGACCTTTCCTTCCTCTTCCTGCGCTCCTCTTCCTTCTTTTGGGCACGGAAAGTTCTCTGGTCCTCCTGGAGCTGAGCCCAGCTGCGCAGGCCGCCCCCCTCCGGGGGCGCTCCCCCTAAGTCAGCCTCCGTGTCGGACCAGTCAACCGGTTCGGAGGACGAGGAAGGCGAACGAGACCCCCTCTCTTCGTCCTTCACATGCTTCAGAACCCCGTGAAGGACGTCGGAGTCCACACGTCCGTCACTGCCGCGGGGAAGAACGAAGCGAGCGGGCCGGTTCGCCCGCACAGCTTCGAGGATGGCCCAGCGATGCCGAAGGGCGTCGTCCGGTTCAAGTACCTCGACATCAAGTTCGCGACCGCACACACCCTGAGTAAGTCCCGAAAAAGTAGTCTTTATTAATATGACTAAGTTCCCTAAGCTATTACAGGATAAGGCCGAGACCGACCCCTAGAGCTACACCTGCGGGTCCGGCAAACGGGCCGAGGCTGAAGGGTTCGAAGGGGCTGAAGGGTTGCGCGCGCGGAGTGCTTCCTCCAGCCAAGCCTGGATCGCCGCGGGCCCTTCGGTCTGCCAGGTCGCTTTGAGCGTCCTCCAAGCTTGGGTCAGGGCGGGGCTTGGCGTCCGAAGGTGGTCCCCCGTGAAGGCGACCGGGCACGGGCTTGAAGGCGAAGGAAGCGGAAGCCCGGACGCCTCGAGGTGCCGGAGGATTCCGTACGCTGCCACCCGAGCAGACACCTCGCCGTATTGATCCATGGCGAGCTGTATCTGCCGGACGGCAGATCGAACGAACTTCACTCGGCGGACCAGGGGCTCCCGGGCGATGTCGAACGTGCCGCAGCCCGTGCCGTAGCGCGCCAACATCTTCCGCAAGGATTCGGCGGCCTCGGCCGCCGTCTTCCCGGCCTCGGCGAGCTCCTCGGCGGCCTTCCCGTTCCGCAAGCTGAGGTCCGCCTCGACCCCCTCCAAATGGGTCACCCGAGCTCCGAGGGCTTCGACCTTGCGCTCCGTCTCCGAGCCCCGAGCTTGGAGCCGGGAGACTTCTTCTTCGAGCCGATCGGCCTCCGAGGCCCGGGCCCGGAGCGCCTCCACCTCAGCGGTTCTGGTTCGGAGGGTACTGACCTCCACCTCCAGCTCATCGGCAAGGGCGGCCCTGGCCCGGAGCCCCTCCAACTCCGCGACTTGGGCCTCCAACGCCACCACCCTCGACGCCTGGGATCTAAGGACCTCGGCCTCCAACGAGCGCTCCCGGGCTAACCTCTCCGCGGCCGCCACCCGGGACGCGAGCCCGGCGGCGTACGCCTCGTGATGTTCGCGCTCGAGAAGCAGAGCGGACATCTGCCCCTGCGCCAGCGCCACCACCTGCATGCGGAGAAGTGGTCAGAAGGGCCGCGGCGAAGGCGTCAAGAGCGTCCAAGGAAAATACCTGGCCCGCGGCTGTCTCGATGGCCCTCCCGAGGTCCAAGCCATCCGATCGCCCCAGCTCGCCTATCACCGGGGCGTCGCGCAACCGAAGGTAGTAGTCGTGGATCGGGGCCACCCTTGAGGCAAAGTCCTCCCCCGCCGACAGGAAAGGGCGCAGGAGCGGCACGGAGCCGCGCGCGGTTCGTAGGTCGACGGGAGGCTGATGCCGGACCCCGACGCCCCCGGTGGGCTCCTGAGGGACCCCCTCGGCGCTCCGGGACTCCGCCTCGTCCTGCGGATTTAAGCCCCCCTTCGCGGTAACTGGGGCTCCGGACCTCGCATCCGTAGCATCTGCCGGGTGGCGTTCGGCTGGCTCTATGCTTCCGGCCAAAGTACCTGCGCGGGCAAACGAAAGTTAAACACAGGAAAACTCCTTGCGCGCGGAGAGGCGTGACGAAGTTACCATACCCGCGTCCGCAGCATCGTCGACGCGGTCCGGAGGCTGAAAGTGGCCCGACGGGCTCGGGCGGAAGAAAAGGTTGTCGATGGAGTTCGGCGGAGAGCCCGCCACCGCCGCGGCCAGCTCCGCCTCCTTGTCGGCGCTCTTTTCAACACCGGCGAGTGGGTCAGCTAGGCCCCCGTGGCCCAAGCTGTCCGTAGCCCTGCTTTCGGGGGAACCTACGGAGCCGCCCGCTGAAACGGGTATCGGAGAGGAGGCGGTCCCCGGGCAGGGCGGCGCAGGCTCCGTTGGGTTCTTGCGGGGGAGGACCTCCTCGCGCCCCCCGGTGCTCGGCTGGATCGGTGGGATCGGAGCCGGGACCTCCGGAGGATCCCCTGACTCTGACTGGACTCCTTCGCTGGAGCCCCCTCCCTCCGAGCGAGAGGCCGAAGAGGGTCCCGGCGACGTGTGCTTCGGCCCCCTCACGATCCTTTTCTTCTTCGGGCGGTTCGGAGAAGAGCAGCCGTCCGCATCGCCCGCCTTCCTCTTCGAGACGTCCCGGAGGATCTCGCCCTCCGGCAGAGGCGGGGGCGCGAGATCGAGCGCCCCCCACACTCTGTTGGAACGTTCCCAGGAGCCCACCAGCTCCAACCGGCGGGTCCGCTCGGCCGCGGTGGGAACCCCCAGGATCCTCTCCGCCGAGCGAGCGATCTCTTCGGGTGTCCGGGCGACGAGTGATCCTGCATCTTTTTCGTCAGGGCCATCCCTCAAGCACGCAAAAGCAAGACCGAAGGCGAAAGAAAACTGGGACTTACCAAGTTGGCGAGAGAGCTCCGCCGGCACCGACGCGTCCCGGCTGCTCCGGAGCAAGGCGGGCCACTCTTCCTTCAGCGGGGGGATGTCGAGGGCCACGAATTCCTCCGCCAAGTCCCGCATGCTCATTCGGCGGGCGACGATTTGGAGGAGTTGTATCCTCGCCGAGATGGCCCCGGAGCTGACTTCGACCCGCGCCTCTCTTCGGAACCAGATGTGGCGCGGTATTCCGGCCAAGCCGGAGGTGAGCCCTACGCGAACGTAGAACCACCGATTCACCCACTTCGAGTACCACCTTTCGTTGGTGGCCTTCGCCGGGAAGGAGTCCGCGTACCTCCTCCGGAGCTGGAAGTTGATGCTCCCGAAGGCCAGCACCCGGCCGTCCTTCTTCTTCGGTTGGCAGAGGGCTTCGTGCATCTCAGCGAAGACCTCCGCCCTCCCTTCGCAGCCTTCGGCGCGCATGGCCCACTCGAAGATGGCGAGACGGGCCACGGCGTTGGGGGACAGCTGCGGGAGCTCCACGTGGAACGCCTCCAAGACCCCAGCCAAGAGCTCTGAGGCGGGGAACCCCAGGCCCGCGTCGAAGAAGGCTTCGAAGACGACGACCTCGCCTTCCCGCGGCCGCGGGGCCGTCTCTCGCCCCGGCCTTCTCGCCGGCGTCTCTGGGCCGAGGCGGTTCTTGGTCGCCTGCTCGATCGAGGCTTCGGTGCAGGCAGACGCCCCGAGCTCTAGCGTCTGTTCCCGGAATCCCTCGGAAGCGGGGCGGAGTTCGCGCGCGCCACGCACCTCTGGCGTGTCGGTCGCCGCCGCCGCCGCCGCGGCCGTCATCTGGCGCTGCAAGAAACGCGGGTCCATCGCCATTGCGGGAACCGGCTTCCTCGACATTCCAGGGGAGAAGATGGGAGGAGCGTAAAGATCAGAGGGCGAGTGGGCAGTGGATTAAGCGGTCGCGGTTGGCGCGTGAGGGTGAAGGAAAAAGAAGGCGTGAAGGGCAAGTGCTTATATATATTTCGGAAAGGCTGGCGGTTCGGCTTCCATTTCGGTTAGCGTGTGAACGTGGCGGTTTACGCGGCGCCGCATTCAAAACTGGGTGGCGCATCGGGGCGCGGGGGCGATCTCTCGGCGGTCCGCCTCTTCGGCGCCGCCGGCACGCGCATTAACTGCTCTCGGCGGCGCTCGCGCGGCCCCTCGGGGTTGGAGCCCCCGTGGTCAAGGTGCGCCAGTCCCCAGTTAGATCGGTCAACCTCCCTTCGGTGCCCCGAAGGCGGGCGGAGGCCCGAGGCAGGGTCTAACCCTCCGGTCTCTTGGCTTCCCGTCTCAGTGCGCTCCGGCGCCCCGGCGGACGCAACACCCTAGAGCAAGGTACGCACTCTTGTGAATTGGCGGGATTATCTTGTGCGCTTCCACCCCCTCTCATTGCAGGACCACGAGCGGGAAGAAGCGAGGGGCTACTGTTGGGGGAGATAATCCCTGGAGTCTGCGGGGTGGGCCCCCCAGCCGGGGGGCCCAAGCTTGATGACGGAGGTCACCATCCGAAGGAGCCCGGCCGGAGGTCACCGTCCGGAGGAGCGTAGCCGGAGGTCACCGCCCGGAGGAGCGTAGCCGGAGGTCACCGCCCGGAGGAGCGAAGCCGGAGGCCGCCCTTCGGCGTAGGCCACTGGAGCCCGCCTTCCGGGGGCTGAAGGTCCGAGGTTCCCGGCAGGCCCGGCGAGACGAGCCCAAGGAGAGTCTTGGCGGGAAAAGGACTAGGCGGTCGTACGAAGGACAGGATCGCGATCTTCTGAGCCGTGTCGGGCGGCGCAAGAAGAGCCCGACACGGTTGATACGCTGTCAGAATCGAATCTTCTTGTCTGTACTATGTATCGCCCATTTTGTCTGTACTACCAGTCAGAGTTGGTCGGGGGGCCGTTGGCAGCCCGGAGGCGCTTAGTCCTCTGGGCGGGGCGCCCTATAAATACTCATCACTACAGTTGTAACGGGCAGGCTGAGGAAGGCATTGAATACACTACTCTCATTCTCCACTAAAACCTGCTGGCTCGATCCGTCGTTCCAACAGACGGCTTCAGCTCAAAACCGTCACTGTATTGAAGGCTGACTTCGGTGAAGCGAAGGTCGTCTGGCTCAAGGCTTCTCACCGAAGCTACCGCACCCCTCACGTGCGAAGGGGGGCTTCGGAAAGGTCAAAGGCTGCAAGTCTGACAGTGTCTGCTCTGCAAAAAGCTGGCGCTGTCCCCTCTGCAAAGGCTGACAGAGAAGCCTCCAATAAAGTTGACTACCTTTTGTACCCCTCAGTTCTGTAGAGACAAAACCAATGTAAACCCTAGGGGTAAAGTAGTCAATTCCTTTGGGTGAACTGTGGGCTATAAATATGGGGGCTCGGTAGGTAACATTTAACACTTTTGAGCATTTACTGTTGAGCTCCTGTACTAGCCACATACTTCGTTGTATCCATCCAGAGTTCAATTTTATTGTGTTCCTTGTTCAAGCGGTGAAGCCCTGCTTCTGTGTGCTTTTTGCTTGAGCTCGCTTTACATACTTCGCTAGTTGTAGTGCGCCGAAGCCTGTCTAGGCGAAGGGTGTCTTTGTGCGAAGTGTGTTTTTCAGTGCGCGTTCGCTCTGTGTAACTTGAGGCTAGACCTCACTGCTTACTAGTGAAGCCCTGATCGAAGCCCGTTTTTCTTCTTGTGTCGTAGCCCCTAGCGAAGTCTTTTAGTGTGCGTTTGGACCTTCGTGTACGAAGCCCAGCACCAGTTGCTGCTGCCAAGTACTTGGTCGAAGTCCTCAGAGGGTCGTCCACTCTTGCGAAGGGTGAAGTGCGAAGCCTGCTCGAAGCACCCTGTGTGCGGAGCCTGCACTGACTTAGCAGAGTAGATTTTCGAGGGTTGTAAGTGGAGCGAAGTCTTCTTGGCTTCGAACTTTTGGTCCTGCGAAGCCTGTGTTCGGAGCTGTCAAAACACCTCCGAACCAGACCTTCGAAGGTAGTGATTCGAAGCCTGTTCCGCAGAAGACAGAACTAAAACCGAAGGCTAGTTTTTAGCCCGAATTTTTAAAAGCTCCCATTCACCCCCCCTCTGGTCGCCGTTTCCGGTCCAACAGGTCTGTTAAAGTTTTTAGTGAGCCTAAGGCCGAGCTACACATTGTGGAGCACTCCGAAGAAGAGTTATCAGGATAAGAAGATTCGGCTAACATGTACGCGGCTGAATGGACCTGGCCCAGTGGGTCTAAAACAATCACGTGCTCTGAATTACGGCCGTCTCCCGCTAAGAGTCGGCCCAACGAAGTTAAGTACTCATTTGATGGGACCAAGTGCAATAAAATATTTGATTTTCTGTTGAAAAGCAAGCTCCTCAGGTTGCCCAAAGGCCACGTCATTCCATCAGCTGACGACTTGAAGAAACATGGATACTATGAGTGGCATGATTCGCTTCTCCATTCTACTAATGAATGCAATGTTTTTCATCGACAAGTTCAATTGGCCATAGATGAAGGATGATTGAAGATAGATTCTATCCCTAGAATGAAGCTAGATCATGATCCCTTTCCCGTAAACAACATTGATCTTGACAGGAAGAAGGTACTGATTCGGCCCGAGCAGGCCGAGTTATCTAAAGGAAAGGCAGTTGTCATTGGGAAGCCTCGCACATGCATGCTCATGCCGAACAACCCTGAGATAGGAGTGTGGAAAGTAAATGTCGACAAGCCATCTTCGGCTGAATCCCGCAAAAAGCCGAAGGTAACCTTTGGGATGCTTCTCTAGAGGCATAGGAGAAGGGCCAAGGACAAATGCCCTCGGCCACCCCCGCCAAAGAGATCGAACCCTCAACAGGAGCACGAGTTCGGCCCACAGGTAGCTAAGGCCGTTCTAGGTACACCCCGTTCGGCCGAAGGTTCTGGGAGCAAATTTGCGATGCCCGAAACCAAGCCGCAAGCTTCATGGGCTCCGCTCGGGATGACTAAGTCCCAAAAAAGGCGATTGCAACGTCTTCGTGTCGAGTACCTTAGAGGGAAAGAGGCCGAAGAATGCAAAGGTAGTTCACCCGGTGAGTCCATAGTTGTAGCTAGGACACGCTAGGTGTGGAGACCAAAGTTGGCTAGCCAGCCAGCTTCTACCCTCACTGAGTAAGGACCGCGTCCTTGCGAGGGACTCAGGGGCAGAACTAGTAAAATAACTAAAGGCCGATTTGATGAAAAATTCGGCGCTTAAGTCCCCTGGTCATATTAGTGAGTCGCACAAATCGTCCTCATCAAACTCAAATGTCTTGGGTTGTGAAATGGACGATTTTGTAGGTAAATAGAGAGTACCACCCATGGCTCATTGTGCTTTTAGCTCACTAAGTTTGCTAACAGGCAGGGGCATGTGTTGACACTCGAATTTGGCATTAATGGTTGAAATTGTCAAAATATCAATTTTGGTAATTTGGGCCAAAAATATGCCATCTACGGCACAGGCCAAAGCCCTGAAGTGCCGAAGGTCCGTCCTGCATTGGGCTTCGGCAGCACCTTTGGAGGCCTGTTTCACAGGCAGGCTTCGGCCTAGTGAGCCCCTTCGGTGACCTGTAGGCTTCGGCCCGGCAGGCTAGCTTTGGCGAGGCCCGCGGAGGCCCACTTCGGCAGGCAGAGTTCTATTCATATTAGTATGGTTCGGCTGTTTTTGATCTCTTATCCAAATCTTAACCACTTGGCTGAATCCTACTCAGATTAGGTGAGATCTCTTATCCAAATCTTAACTACCTAGCGGAATCCTACTCAGATTAGGTGAGACCAGCCCCTATAAATATAGGGGTGAGGCCGATTCAAGAGGAACCCCACTTTCATATCAACACAAAGCCCTCGCTTTGAATCGTTCTTTTATCTTCCAATCTACTTTCCTTGCCCTAGGATTAGCCAAGTAATGTCCATCTTCGTGGGTTTGCGCTGAAAGCCCTCCGTCCGCCGCATCGAAATCATTGTAACCCTTGTTGATTCGCTTGTGAATCTCCCGTTTAATCCACGAAACGGATTTTTATTGTTTTGTTGTTTTTCTCCTACGACCCTTGGAAGTTCGGCCTCTAGGCCGGATTGCACTTGATATTTTACTATTTTGTATGGGAAACATCTTCAAAATCATCGCCAAGAAGTTTGGGGGTGATTGCTATTCATCTACAAAGCCACCGGAGCATTCTTTGCCATCACGCCGAAGCCCTCTTCGGCGAGAACACTCTGTAGTAAACTACTTCGCGCTGGACCTCACGGCGCCGAAGCCCCTGGTCTGACTGAGGCTTTGCCGTCGGTCTGACCGGGTACCCTCCATTGGTCCGACCGCCCGGAGACTGCTTCGCACCCGAATGCTGATGCCACCTTCAGTGACCCCTTTACAACGGAACGTCGAGGCCCCCTTCGGTGATACCTTGCATCACCATTCCAACCGGGAGGATACCTCCGATCCGACCACCATTTTACTGCAGATCAGAATCATCCCTATTCTGGCCGGTTTTATTAGGTTTTATTATTTCTAGTTATTTTCTCACATATCGGCTAATAGAACTTTATTTCTTAATATTTGTTTGATTACCTAGTGACTCTGTTACCTTTACAACCGTTAAGGATTCATCGGAATGCAACGTCGGCACCACGTCACACTTAGGTTTATCCCTAAGTATCCACGTGCTTTTGGATCATCGAACTGACCCAAGTGTCAGGGCGTGTTTTCGTGTCAACATGCCGATTAGACGATCCAAAAGCGTGTGGATACCTAGGGATAACCCTAAGTGTAACACGATGCTGACATCGTGTTCCGATGACCCTTGATAGTGACAAGGGAGGGTGGAGTCACTAGGCAATTAGATTACACAATTATAACCCAATTGGCCTAAGTGTTGAACAAACAATTAAACTGGCCAAGTCAGGGCCGGTTCAACCAAAGTGTGCAGTGCGGTCAGACTGGCCTATAGGGGCCGGTCAGACTAGGGTTACTCGTCAGTCGAACCGCTCCGGCGAAGGGGTGCGTCGAAGTCTGACTGCGCACAGTTAGTCGGACCGACCGTGCACCATCAGCCAGACCGGCACGTGTCGGCGATGGGATGATGGGGCATGCCAGCAACGGGGTGACGACCCAGCACAGCCGGTCATATCAATTGGCTAACATTGGTCAGACCAACAATGCTAGATGAGAGCACCCGGGTTGCCAACGATCGTCTTGCAGTTGATGGCTTGCAATAGGAATTCTCGGCGAAGAACAGATGGATGAAAACACTGCAAAACACCAAGGTTTACCGTGATTACGACGTGGTAGACGAATGGTTTACAACACAAACCAACAAAGATGGATGTTACTTGGCTAATCCTAGATCAAGGAAAGTAGATTGGAAAGTAAAAGTGTGATTCATTGAAATTATTGTTTGATATTGTAGATTGGATTGAAGATGATCCTTGAATCGGCCTTGCCCCTATATTTATAGAGGTTGTACATGACATGCCTGGGCTTTAATCTACTCCAAAAATGGACCCAAGTCGTTAGAATTTGATTAGGGATAAAATTTACCGGAAATTAGCATATTCAAAACAGACTCGGGTTGGGCCGGTCTGATCGATCCCGCATGGCTGGTCTATAGGCCTGGTCAGACTGGGCCTACATGGCCGGTTGGATCGGCCTATGCTAGGTCTGGCATATTTTCAGCCCAAAATTACCAAAATTGATTTTTTGACAATTTCGACCATTAATGTCATTTTTTGCTATCAACAGCCGCATCAGGCCACAAGATTATCAGTTTCATAGACAGGAATGCAGGTTATAATCAGAATTTCATGGCTGATGAAGATATCCACAAGATGGCCTTCCGATGCCTAGGTGCTATCAGACTTTATGAATGGGTGGTGATGACCTTCTGCTTGATGAATGCCGGAGCAACTTCCTAGAGGGCCATGAACTACATCTTCCATGACTTGATCGGCCTATTTGTGGAAGTATATACAGACGACATCGTGGAAATACGGGTTAAAGATGAATCCCGAGAAGTGTGCCTTTGGCGTATCGATGAGGAAGTTTCTAGGTTTTATTGTGCATGAAAGAGAGATTGAGATAAGCCAGCGTAGCATTGAAGCAATTAAGAACACCCATCTCCCTGTCGATAAAACCAATTTGCAGTCACTGATTGAGAAGATAAATTTTCTCAAGAGATTCATAGCTGATCTTTCAAGAAAAAATAGGCTCATTTACTACACTATTGAAGTTGAAGCCTGACCAAGAATTCATATGGGGAGAAAAGCAGCAAAAGGTGTTTGACGATATTAAGGAATACTTAGCTTCACCGCTAGTGCTGATGGCGCCATAGAAAGTGATTCCATTCATGTTATATTTGTCAACCGATGATGAAGCCATCGGGTCAGTTCTGGTGCAGGAGATTGATAAAAAAGAAAGAGTAATTTTCTATCTTAGTAGAATACTACTCGATGTCGAGACCCGATACCCTGCAGTGGAAAAGCTCTCCTTGTGCCTATACTTCTTGTGCACCAAACTGAGACACTACCTTCTATCATCATAATGCATCGTGATATGTAAGGCCGATGTCATTAAGTATATGCTATCAGCCCTAGTGTTGAAAGGGTGTATCGAAAAGTGGGTCCTTGCTCTCACTGAATTTGACCTTAGATATGAATTGGCTATGGCAGTAAAAGGACATGTGATAGCCGATTTTATAGTCAACCACAGAGATGAGGCAGTGACTTATGTTGAGCCGACACCATGGACCCTATTCTTCGACGGATCAGTTTGTCGACTTGGATGTGGTATAGGCCTGGTGATTGTTTCCCCTCGGGGGGCATCAATTGAATTCACATATACTATCAGACCTTTCTCCACCAATAATTAGGCCGAATACGAAGCAGTATTGAAAGGGTTACAACTATTGGATGAAGTGGGCGCCGATACAATAGAAATTTTGGGAGACTCTCTACTAGTGATGAGGCGGCTATTAGACGAGTACTAGTTCAAAGACATCATGTTGAAAGAATATCATGATAGGTGTCAAGCCATAATGTCAAGTTTCCAAAGCGTAACTCTTACTCACATCCCGAGGGAGCAGAACTTAGAAGCAAACGACTTGACCCAGACGGCGTCAGAATATAAGTCGATGGCCAAGTCGATCGAGGTAGAGATCATGGAGATAGAGGCTGATGACTGGAGATATGATATCATTCATTACTTGAAAAATCCTTCGACATCGGCACCAAGAAAACTAAGATATCAAGCAACCATATACGTTCTGCTTGGAGAAGACTTGTACCATCGTACAACCGATTGAGTTCTCCTTAAATGCATAAGCGTCGAAGAAGCTATGGTGGTGATGTGTGAGGTACACGATGGCATATGCGGGATACACCAGTCGACCCAGAAAATGAAATGGTTGCTTCTGAGAGCAGGTTACTTTTGGCTAACTATGGTGGAGGAATACATAAAATATCATAAGGGGTGCCAATACTATAAGAAGTTTGGAGCTATTTAGAGGGCACTTGCATCGGTGATGAACCCGATAATTAAACCCTAGCCCTTTAGGGGGTGGGGCATCGACATGATTGGCCAAATCTACCCGGCGTCAAGTAAGGGACACAAGTTCATATTGGCAGCTATTGATTATTTCACAAAATGGGTAGAGGTCGTTCCACTCAAAAGGGTTACTTCTGTCGATGCCATTGAATTCATCAGAGAACATATAATATATTGGTTCGGGATCCCACGATCCATCACCACAGTTCAGGAGACAATTTTCATATCAGAGGAGTTCTAGCAATTCGCAGCCAGTATGGGAATCAAGCTCTTAAAATCATCGCCATATTATGCGTAGGCTAATGGTTAGGCCGAAGCATCCAACAAGAGTTTGATCAGATTAATAAAGCGCAAGATCAACGAGCAACCAAAGTGTTGGCATCGATCTTTGTCAGAAGCACTATGGGCTTATCAGATGGCATGACACGGATCTACTCAGGTACCACCATACTAGCTAGTCTATGGCCATGAAGCAGTACTACCGTGGGAAAATAACATCGGCTCAAGAAGGATTACACTACAAGACCAACTCACAACCGATAATTATTATAATTTAATGACAGATGTCCTAGACGATCTAGCGCAGGTCTGATTAAGAGCCCTTGAGAAGATTGAAGAAAGCAAAGCAAGGGTTGCTATGTTTTATAACAAGAAAGTTGTGCTCAAGTCATTTGAACAAGGAAAACTCGAATGGAAACTCATTCTACCGATCGGGTCTAAGGACAATCGGTTCATTAAGTGGTCGCCTAATCAGGAAGGACCATTTTGAATACATCGAGTGAATCCTGTCAATGCCTATCTGCTCAAACGTTTAGATGGAGAAGTGTCCGGGAATGATTTGAATGGAAAGTACTTGAAGAAATATTTTCCGAGCATTTGGATAAATGCCTAAAGATCTACATGCAAAACAGCTAATACCGATGATATCGCCTTTAGATGGCCGATGCACTAATCCATCAATTATGAATAGGTTTTATAAATAGTCTACATTTAATACTCCAAAACAGTATTTAAACATTGGATAAGACAGAGGCTAAAATTTTAGCCCCTGATCCAAATATCCCCTAAGTCAAGTTTTTTCTTTGCTTGCCTCTGCATTTAAGTGGCACACAGCACACTGCATTCATCTCAAATGTAGCGAAAGGTGCACCAGAAAAAGCTAAAAAGTGTTCCACATCTTCTGCACACAGGAAAAAGCTAAAAAAGTACTCCACGTTTTATCTTATATATTTTGTGGTTCGGTGTGTTATCAGCAAAAGCCACACAGTTCACATCTTATCAAACTATCTTAACAGGAAAAGCTATGGAGGAAGCACTGCCAACCACCCTAAAAAACACAGAAAAACAAAAGCTAACAAGCACATGCAAACAGAACTGCCTAATCGAACGATAATGATAAAATGGTGATGGAATGATCATGAAAAAATGACGTAGCCCGCCGTCCTTTATGTTTCTAATTATAGACACACGGATACTAAAACAGTAAACTAATATTAAAATAGAAAACAGACAATGCTATATTATATGGTACGATACTTTACTTTATGGAATAAGAGGAGACTAATTTCTCAATTAGAACGATGAGTCAAAGATGTATGCACACATATATATATACACACACGGTGACGCTATTATACACCTAGGGTGTATAATAGCTATTATACACCCGGCTCTGACCGACCGAGCCATCCGGGTCTGACCCGACGCGCCGACCCAGCCACTCCCCCGGCAATCCCACGATCCTGTCGGAGAAGCCGCGTGACCTCTGCCGCACGCCCATGTACTGCCTCTACCGAAGACTCCGCCCCAATCGCCCAATCCCCCCGCGCGACCTCCACCATGCCCGCGCGCCGCCACCCCCCACGATCGGCACGCGCCACCACCATCCACTGATCGCCGTGAGATCTCCACCACGCCCGCAAGCCGCCTCCATCGAAAACCCCGCCCCCCTCGCCCGATCCCCGCGTGACCTCCGCCACGATCGGCGCGCGCCGCCACCATTCCCCAATCACCGTGTAACCTTCACCACCCACCCACCCCTCACCCCTATTGACACGAAAACATGCCCCCGCACTTGGGTCAGTTCTACGATCCAAAAGTGTGCGGATACTTAGGGACAAGCCTAAGTGTGACGCAGCACCGATGTCGTGTTCCGACTACCCTTAGTCGTGATAAGGGGGGTGGAGTCGCCAGGCAATCAGATCACACAAAATAATCCAATTAGCCAAAAAAAATATATTAAACAGAATAAAGTCAGCAAACCGGTCAGAGCCTGTCTGCTTCGAAGTCTGGTGCGAAGGGGTCGCCGAAGTATACCTTCGGTGTCTTGTGCGAAGTATCCCGCCGAAGGGTGCCTTCGGCGTTTGGGCTGATCCGGTCGAAGATGAACCCCGAACGGATCTGGACGCGACAGTCACCTCCGAATAGCGGGGTTCGACGTGAGGTCTCCGATACGACAAATTACAGAATAATGATGCGAGGGCCGCGCGCAGGCGTAACTTCATCCAGAGCGGAGTACGATCGTGGCGAAGCCTGTTGTGACGAAGTATGCTGGCGAAGCCTATTGTCGAAGCCTATAGTCTCACCGAAGGGTGTCCTGATGACCTCCGAAACCGATCTCTCAGCTCCGGACACCTTCGATGAAGTAGCTCCGAACGTGGGGACCTGCAACAAAGAGGGTTCGAAGTACCAATTCGGCTTGAGGACCAAATTCTGCTAAGTGTTGCACTAGTAGCAAAGGTAGCAATCTGTTACGCAGATTAGCAGATACTTCACACGCGAAGTAATAAGGCGATAGCAATCTATTACGTAGATTAACGGATACTTCACAAGCGAAGTAACAAGGGTTACCACTATTCCGAAGTGGCCGGCGGAGGGCTTCCAGGCAAACCCACGAAGAGGTACAGGAAAAATAAAGGTAGTAAATGCGATCAAAGCTAGGGCTTTCGTTTGATTTGTGTTGGGGGTCTCTCTAAGCTGGCCTCACCTCTCTATTTATAGGGGCCAAACTTCAGATCTAATCTGCTATAATTTAGCTTGGATAGAGATAAAAACTTAGCCGGAATTGCATCCAACTCTATCTCTACCGAAGTAGGCTTCGACCAGGCCCGTCGAGGCCTGTTCCTCGAGCCGAAGCTTCGGCGGCCTGGGCCTCCGAAGGCTTCCTGGACGAAGGCCATGGGCTGGCCAGAGGCTTTCGGAGCCCTCAGCCCAATGGACCTTCGGCCCTATAGGGCTTTGGCCTGACCCCAGACATGTGTATTTTTGGCCCAAATTACCAAAATTGACATTTTGACAATCTCGGCCATTAATACCATTTTTTGCTATCAACACATGCCCCCTGACTTTTAGTGAATTGAGTGAACTAAAAGCACAACGGTCTAAAGACGATACCGTCCATATCGGCTTTCGATACCCTTTATGTTGTTTGCCATACACTTGGAAAATACCTTTTCAAGTACTTACCATTCAAAGCTCTTCGAAACCGCTCTCCCTGCAGAGATTCCAACACGTATGCATTGTTGGGAGCGATTTCGGCTATCTTAAAAGGACCTTCCCAACTAGGCGACCATTTACCAAATTTGGGACTCTTCGTGCCTAAGGGTAAAATCGTCTTCCATACCAAATCTCCTACTTGAAACGATTTTGGTTTAACCTTCTTATTGTAGGCTTTAGCTACTCTCCTCTTGTCCACTTCTATGGCTTCCAAAGCCCTTAGTCTCTTATCGGTCACTTCCTCTAGATTATCCTTCAGAAGAGTTCCATACTCGTTGGCCGATACGCCATCTTGCTTTAACACTCTCAAGGAGCCAAGATCTATCTCTACAGGCAGAACGGCCTCTTGTCCATATACCAATTCATATGGACTGACTTTGGTAGCACTGTGCTTTGCAATTCTACAAGCCCATAGCACCTCAAAAAGCACTTCGTGCCACCTTTTAGGAAACTCTTCAATTTTCTTCTTAATGAGCTTAATCATGGTTTTATTACTAGACTCGGCCTGACTATTGGCCTGAGCATAGTAAGGTGAAGAGTTTATCAACTTAATACCATAATATTCGGCGAAGTCCCTCACTTCTCCAGAAACAAATGAACTACCTTGATCCGTAGTAAGAGTTTGAGGAATGCCAAACCTATGTATGATGTGCTTCAAGATAAAATATCGTACCTCGTTGTGAGTCATGTTCTTGAGAGGCACGGCCTCGGTCCACTTAGTGAAGTAATCCGTCGCCATCAACATGAACTGATGCCCTTTTGAGGAAGGAGGGTGAATATGGCCGATGAAGTCTAAACCCCAACCTCGAAACGGCCATGGCTTGATAATAGGATTGAGCAATGAGGCAGGAGCCAACTGAATATTGCCAAACTTCTGACATGCTTCACACCCTCTATAGTACTTGAAACAATCTTCAGTCATAGTCGGCCAATAAAAACCTGCTCTTTTGAGCATCCAACTCATTTTCTGGGCTGACTGATGAGTGCTGCAAAGTCCTTCATGGACTTCTCCCATAGCCACCTAGGATTGTTCGTGGTCTAAACACCTCAATAGTACTCCATCGATGGTTCGGCGGTACAATGTGTCGTCTATCAACACAAATTTGAATGCTTGTCGCCGAACCTTTCGTTCAACCCTTTGGCTAGGGTCTCTCAAATACTGGACGATTGGGATTCTCCAATCGCCCTTATAGGTTTTAGAGGGCCTCGCTAGCTCATCTTCTGAAAAAATTTCTAAATTACTAACTTCGGGGTGCCCCCGAGCCGTTCCTGCTTCTGCTGAAGCCTGGCCGGGCTAGCCATTTGGAGTGTGCTGGTCCAAAGCCCTCCGGAGGGTTCGGACTCTCGGGAACCCTCACCGTGTGGGGGGCTTCGGCCTATGACCTCCGGCGTACCAGGTCCCTTGGTTGGCAAAGTACTCTGGTCCAGGGATCTCGGCACGTAGTGACCTTCGGCCGGAGGGGTTTGACTCGGAGGGTGCGCTTTCCCACTGTCGCTAGCTTCGGTAGTGAGACCAAGCATTGGCTTGTCCAATACAGAAAATTTCCCTCTCCTGACTTGGTAACCAGATGCTTGCTGAGCCAAATCATTTGCAATCGAATTGGCTTCTCTTGACACGTGCGAGATTTTGAAGTCATCAAAAACAGCAACTATGTCCAGACATTTATCCAAGTAACTATTCAGCAAGTCGTTAAAGCATTGAGCATTCTTAGCCACTTGTTGCACTACTAACAAAGAATCATCGTATGCATGAACATGTCTAGCGCCTACAGATTCTAGTAATTCAAGCCCTAGCAATAAAGCTTCGTATTCAGCTTGATTATTAGTGGAAGGAAATCCCAGACGGGCCGAAGTTTCAAAGTGCATTCCATTAGGTGATATGATAACCACTCCAATACCTTGGCCACTCTTGCAAGCCAAACCATCAAAATAAAGTTTCCATGGCACTACCTCAACTAGAGCAATATTGTCACTCCAGTTGACATCTATGTGGTGATCAACTATAAAGTTGGCTACGATTTGGCTTTTCATCACCCTCAGGGGCTCGTAGGCCAAATCCTACTCAATCAACGCATAAGCCCATTTTCTAATTCTTCCACTTAGAATCGGCTTCTGTAAGATGTGCTTTATAACATCAGTTTGTGAGAAACCAAGGGTTGGTTTCAGAGTCTGTGATGAGTGATTGGCAGATTTCACCCTCTGATTCGAAAGGGTCCCTCCGAAGGGGTTCGGAGGTTGTTTCATCGAAGGGTTCGGTGGGTCTGGTTGTTGCAGCTGTTGCAGCGGAGTGTGCCTGTCGGAGGGGTTCGATAGTACACGATGACTGGGTTGTACCGAAGGGTTTGGTATTTTTGGAGGTACACCGGAGTGTGTATCGGAGGTTGTTTACCCGGAGAGGTCTTCGGGGTACTGGATACACTTGTCTGTTTGTCTGTGGTGCACAGGTGACTTCGGAGGCGACGGACGGTTCGTAGCAAGTGAACCTAGGTCAAGCGGGAGACTTGATGCCAGGGGAGCAGGGAGCTCCATCACGAAGGCTGCGAAGGGGTCGAGGTCGGACCTTGGGTCGAGGTGCGCCAGGAGAAGTCAGTAAGTGCAGAGTGTGACTACGGGTGAAGGTACCCCGAGATGAAGTCCTCGGAGGTGAGGCACTTCGAAGGGTACTCCGAATGGAGTGACTTCGTAGTATGGTGGACTAAGTCCTCAGCAATGAGGCAAGGCTTTCGAAGTGTGCTCCGGAGGGAGACACTCGAAGGTATACCCGATGAAGGTCTCAGAAGTCGAGGTGCATCGAAGGCATGGTCCGGGTGAGGATCGTCGAGGAGTGTGCTCGGGGAGAGACACTGCGACGAATGCTCATGGAATGCTTCATGCGGAGGCCTTGGACGAAGAAGGGACTTCGAAGGGTGGTACTCCGAAGGTGGGGCTTCAGAGTGAGGCTGGCTTCGGAGTGAAGCAGGCTTCGGAGTGAAGCTGGCTTCGAAGTGAAGCTGACTAGGCTGACTTCAGAGTGAGGCTGGCTTCGGAGCGAAGCTGGCTTCGGAGCAAGGCTGCTTCGGAGTGAGGCTGGCTCCGGAGTGAGGCTGACTTGAGGTACTTCGGCCATGCATGGCTTTGGTACACGGACTAACGGAGTTCGAGCTGGGAGAAGTTGCGAAGCCGTGGTGATCCACTCTGAAGGTGTTGGTGCGAAGGCCCGAGGGCTTTGACAGCTTCGGCTCAAAACCGTCACTGTATCGAAGGCTGACTTCGGTGAAGCGAAGGCCGTCAGGCTCAAGGCTTCTCACCGAAGCTACCGCACCCCTCGCGTCCGAAGGGGGGCTTCAGAAGGGTCCAAAACTACAAAGGCTGACAGCGTCTGCTCTGCAAAAGCTGGTGTTGTCCCCTCTGCGAAGCTGACAAAAGAAGCCTCCAAATAAAGTAGACTACCAGTTGTACCCCCCTGTTCTGATGAGACAAAACCAGTGTAAACCCTAGGGGTAAAGTAGTCTATTTACAGGGCTGAATAGTGCCTATAAATAGTGGAGGCTAGCTAGGTCACATCAACACTTTGAGCATTCATTTTTGAGCTCCTGTGCTAGCCGCCACATACACTTGTGTTCATCCTGTGAGTTCATTTTGTGTTCCCTGTTCAAGCAATGAAGCTTTGATTCTGTTTTCTTTTACTGCTTGAACTTGTATGTGTACTTCACTGCATGCTTTGATTTCTCTGTGTATCATCTTCTTGTGAGTTCTCTGGAGAGGTGTGTGAGAAGTCTGTTTGGTTGAAGTGTGTTTTTTAGTGTCTGTTCGCTCTGTGTAAACTGGAGGCTAGGCCTCTCTGATTACTAGCGAAGCACTGTCTTTGTGCTAAATCGAATCCCGTTTTCTTCCCTTGTCGAAGTCCTCAGCGAAGGTTGTTCAGTGTGCGTATAGACCTTCGAAGTACGAAGCCTAGCACCACTTGCTGTCGCTGAATATGTGGTCGAAGTCTGTAGGGGGAAGTCTTCTCTTGCGAAGGGTGAAGTGCGAAGCCTGCTCTTAGGACACCCTGTGTGCGGAGCCTGCACTGACTTAGCAGAGCTGAATTTTCAGGGTTGTGGGTGGAGCGAAGTCTTCTTGGCTTCGAACTTTTTCTCCTTGCGAAGCCTGTGTTTGGAGCTGTAAAATACCTCCGAACCAGAACTTCGAAGGGTGTGTTCGAAGCCTGTTCCGCAGAAGACAGAATTAAAACAGAAGGCTATTTTTAGTCTGAAATTTTAAAAGCTCCCATTCAGCCCCCCTCTGGTCTTCGTTTCCGATCCAACAATTGGTATCAGAGCAGGTTAAGATCACCAGTTGACCTTAACCGGTTTTGTGATCTGTTGGCGACATGGACAGAGTTAGTAAAATACGTCTGTTCGATGGGACTGATTTTGCATACTGGAAGGTGCGCATGGAGGCTTACTTGCTAAGCCAAGGAAATGCAATTTGGGAGATTGTGGACTCACAATACTCCATCCCTGAAACTCGCACCTCTCAAACAGAGAAGGATCAGTATAATGCCAACTCCAAGGCTAGAAACATATTGTTCATTGGTTTGAGCCGGAGTGAGTTTGATAGGGTGCAGCACCTTAGGACAGCTAGGGAGATTTGGACAACACTCACTATTTTTCATGAGGGCTCTACACAGATTAAGTCCAGGCGCCAAAGCACATACAATCAACAGTATCAGCTGTTTGTGCAGGCACCTAGTGAGTAACTTGCGGTCCAACGGGACGCTTGCTTACAATGATCATGATAGGGCTATCAAGCTTCTCTATGCTCTTGATCGTAGCATATGGGAAGTGAAGATATCCAGCATTGAGGAGTCCGCGGGTTATGACACATTGACCTATGATGAGTTCTTCAGCAAGCTGAAGTCCACAGAGATTGCCAAGGCATCTCTTGCAGTGCATAGGAACTCCTTGCCACAACCATTGGCATTGGTTTCTAGCACTAGCCGTGGCACCACTACAGAACCAAGCACATCAGGCACTTGTGTTTTTGCAGATGGTTTTGCTTTGTCCTCCCTGGTCTCTGTCACTAAGGAGCAGGTGGATACTCTGGATGATGATGAGCTTGCTCTCATTGCTAGAAGCTTCACCCGTTTTGACCATGAGAGACGGGATCAGAGGAGAAGTGGTTTCAGTGGTTGTTTTGAGTGTGGTGACACTTCTCACATCAAGGCCAACTGTCCTAAACTCAAGAAGAGAGATGAGAGTGAGCGCCCCAAATACCACAAGAAGGAGAGGAAACCCTTTGTGAAGGGCAAGCGCGGCAAGGTGGCTAAGAGGGTAGCCAAAGCCGCTTCTAGAGAATTTGTTGCTGCTCTCAGCGACATCGACACTTCCTCAACTGAGGAGTCAAGCTCTGAGGAGGAGGAGTCTCCAAGGAAGGAGGAGAAGAAGGACAAGAAGGGGCGAGATTTCACTGGCCTTTGCTTCATGGCCGACAGCGATCACAGCGGCGATGAGCTTGACTCATCTGAGTTACCACTATCCTATGACTAGCTTTCAATTAAATTAGATGAACTGAATGAAGTAGTTCTTGGTCAGGATAGATTACTTGTGCAAGCCGCTAGAGATAGAAAAGAACTTAGACTTAGGCTAGAATCTGTTTCTACTGATTATGCCATGCTTAAGTCTAGAGTTAATGATGCTGAATGTGAATCTTGCAATGTTGTCATGGGAGAGCTTGCTCAGTTGCGTTCTGTGCATGCTCAAACTCTTTCTGAGCTTGAGACTGCACAGAAGCAGCTTTTGTTGGTGGATTCTAGTCCTCATGTTTTAAATGAATGCATGAAATGCCCCTTATTACGTGAGAGCATTAATTTACGGGATAAGCATGTTCAGGGTTTAGAGGCTAGATTGGAGAGGGCCGGTAGTTCTAAGGATGTGCAACCTGTGTGTGACACCTGCATAACCCTTAAGGACCAGCTAGGCACTATTAGAGAGCGATCTGAGAATCTCATGACTGAAAATGAATACCTTCTTTCTGTGGTTAACAAATGCACTGAGGGAAAGGGTAGGATGGACTTGCTCTTGGCCAAAACTAAGATGTGTGCTGACAAAGCAGTGTTAGCTCTAGGATTGGGTTTTGAGAGGATTCCTTCAGACAATGAGAACAAAACTATTTTTACCTCACCCACTACCTTAGAGAAAGAGAGAGCTCTGTTAGACACTCCATCAGCCAGAAAGCCTACCCGGACTCCAAAGAAAACCACTCCTCCTGCCAAGAAAATCCCTCCCAAGAAAACCACTCAGCAGAAGCCCAAGGAGCATGTGAGGATTGCTCCTATGACCCATGAGAGCGCCCCTAGGAGAGTTTTTCATTGTTCCTACTGTCAGAGGGCGGGTCACTTGGTTGGGTTCTGTTTTCGTCGCATCAAGGATGAGCGACGCTCTCAGGCGATGAGGTTCCAGAACATGCAGTACCCATCTTTAGGTATGCATGAGTCTGAGTTTTACTCTCGTCCTGTTTTTGAGGCTCCTCGTGCTTCTCGAAGAGATTTTGCTCCTCGAGGTGTTCACCATGTTCCATATGGTGGTCGACCCCGGGCGAGTAGCTTTGTACCTCATCAGAGTAGGAGACCTCGTCATGCTTTTAGATCACAGCATGTAGGTAGACCTCGCACTTTGCATCATTCTGATTATCCTGTGCGTAGACAATCTACTTTTATTGTGCCTACTACTCATATCACTCAGTGCTTTATGCCTTGTCATGTATTCACTCACCCCAGCACTAAGCGATCGAGATTTTCTTATCATGTGTAGGCGCCAGATCAAGGCTTGGAGGGCACGTGGATCATGGACTCCGGTTGTTCGCGCCATATGAGCAGAGATGCAGCATGGTTCTCCAGCCTCACCACAACCAAGCAAAGGGAACATATCACCTTCGGCAACAATCGAAGGAGTAGAGTGAAAGGTAAATGTGTGGTAAGAATCAACTCGAATTTCACTCTCAAAGATGTTGCTTTGGTTGAAAACCTGGGATACAATTTGCTTTCTGTATCTCAGTTGCTTGATGAGGGCTTCGAAGTGCGATTCCATCGCGATACTTCGCAAGTACTCAATTCTGATGGCGTTGTTGTCTGCAAGATCTTTAGAGTTGGGAGAGTTTTGAGCTGATTTTTCTGAATCGTCTGGTTCTTCTCATTGTCTTGTTGCACATTCTACTTCTGAGCTTTGGAAGTGGCATAGGAGACTAGGGCATATGAGCATTGAGTTGCTCGCTCGCCTGAGTGCCCTAGGTCTGATCCGAGGATTGCCCAATGAGGAGCCATGCTGAATAGCGTGGGCCTCATGGCTCCAGATGTGATGAGTCATTGTCAATGATAGTCAAAGAGGACAGAAGACGAGAGGAGATCTGCTGCTTCATGGGCCGTGTGTGACTCAGGTACATGGGCAGCGAGTGACTGTCGGGCTGAGAGAGTTGCGAAGTCGGGCTGACCTAATCCGGGTACATGGGCTAGGAGCAGCAGAAGACCCACTGGGCTGTTGACCAGGATTGACTCAGGTACACGGGCGGTGAGTGATTGCCGGGCTGAGAGAGCTGCGGAATCGGGCTGGCCCAATCTGGGTACCTGGTGCAAAGTCGGTGGAGGCTTTGTCAGTTTCAGCGCAAAACTGATGACTGCTGATCTTGTATCGGACTGTCCAGAAGAGAAGTCGTAGTCGCTACGAAAGCTTAGCTTCCAGATAAGTCATCTGTAAATAGGAGTTTTCTATTTTGTCCCTAGGCCCACAGTCAGTTAGTCGAGTCTGTAAAAAATCCTAAGGGCAGTTTAGTCTTTTCCTTTATTTCAGCATCTATAAAAAACCCTAAGGGGCTGGTTGAATATTCCTAGTATTGGGCAGCCTATAAATACGGCCCCAATACCTAGGGTTAGGTCACCCTTTTACTGAAATCACTTTTAATCAATTCCTTGGGTCTTTCCTGTTTGTTCCCTGTGTGCGCCGCCAGGCCCCTGCTCACACGAGTTTAATTCTACCTGCACTGTGTTGAGTTCTGTTCTTCATGAATCTTTGATATTCTATTTTCTTCTCTTGTCATTTGGTTTGCAGCAAATCCACGTTTGATTTATTTGCTTCGATTAACGTTCGGCTGGTTCTATTCCTGTGTGAACTCTCTGTTGCTTCTGTTCTTCACGTGAAGCTAGTTCTTGCTTGAAGCAAGTAGTACCTACTTCCTGTAGCAACAGTACACTAGTACTCTAGCGTTGCTTTTTCTTGTGTAGCCTTTTTGATCGAGTAGACAGGACTTTGTCTTTCTCTGGGTGTTTCTAGCGAAGCCCCTTCGATTGTTCGAAGTCGTTCTGCTCTAAGAAGCAGGCTTCGATCTATCATCTTCGAAGGCTTTGCTAGAACTTTTGACTCTGAACGTGATCTATGAATCTTGCTTCGAAGTGTGCTCTCTTCTAAAGTTTTTGTTCTAGCATACTTCGGCACTTTTGCGAAGTGTACTTCAACAGGCTTCGATGTTAGCTTCGAACCATGTCTCTCGGGTAGACTTCACTCGGAGTGTGTTGCTGTCTTGTTTGAGTCATAGTTTGTGTGTTTGAAGGTTGTTTTTCGAAGTATATTTCAAGGTTTCGATCTCTTGTGAGAGCATCAGCACACTTCGATTCGAAGGTTGTCTGTGTTTCGAAGGTTACCACTTCGGTAGTCATACCTCGATCAAGCTAGCTTCGAAGGTAGAGTGTAGGCTTCGACTTGGTCTTGCTGCCGTGTGTTGAGCTTCGCTTGCTTTTCTGTGAGCATGGTTTGACGCTTTCTAATCGAAGTATAGGCTTTAAAGTACACTGTTCGAAGCAAGCTTTGATACTTTCATACTTTGCTTCGAAGCATACTTCGCTCTCTGCCACACTCGAACTAGGCTAGACTCAACAAACCTTCGGCACTTCAACATCAACCCTCGCTAGACTTCAACAAGGGACTCCGAAGCAGGCTTCGACATTGCGAAGCAGGCTTTGACACTGCGAAGCAGGCTTCGACACAGCGAAGCAGGCTTCGACACAGCGAAGTAGGCTTCACCAAGTTTCGAACAGGAGACGGATTTTGAACAGTAACTTCTCATCCCATTCCATGTGTACTTAGATTATTTTACTGAGAAGTTTAATCTGCCAAGTCTTGAATATTTTGTTTATCTGCCTATTAGCACTGTATTGGTGTTTCTCTGTTTCTTTGACACCGGTTGTTTCTAGGCTAGATACTTTTAGACTTAGGCATTTTGTTCACGCTTTGCTACTTAGTCTTTTGAGGTGCGTTGGGTGTTGGGAGCAGGCCATTGATTCGAAAGAATTTTTAGGCGCCCATTCACCCCCCTCTGGTCGCTACTTTCGGTCCTACAAGTGGTATCAGAGCCTGGTTAGGGTTTTTCCATACCTTAACCGGTTCTAAACCCTAGTAGTGATCATGACTTCTCCTGGCAAGGTCCCGTCCTTGGAAGCTTATGGCTATAACTATTGGAAGACTCGCATGCGAGCCTATCTCATGAGCCAGGGCTCGGACATCTGGGACATTTGCGTTCACGATACGTTTGTTATATTGCCAGTTGCTGAGCATGGTACTCCTAGTATCATTGCCCAGCATCTGAGCAATAGTAAAGCTGTGAACATTCTGTTTTCTGGTTTAGGTCCCACTGAGTTTGAGCGTGTGAGCCATCTTTCCACTGCGAGAGAGATCTGGGCTACCCTCAAGGCACACCATGAGGGGACAGCCCAGGTCAAGGCTCGGCTCTATCAGACCTACCGGCGTGAATATGAGAACTTCACACAAAAGCCGGGTGAATCTGTTGAAGCGTTGTTTGGTCATTTTCAATCGATCATAAACAAGCTTCGGGACAACAAGGCTGAGGGTGCTCAGTTAGTCTCAGATCACGAGCAGGCGCTCAAGGTTCTCCATACCTTGGACCCAAAGATCTGGGATATCAAGGTATCCTCTATCGTTGAGAGCACTTCTTATGATACCTTGACCATTTCTGAGTTGTTTGGCAAGCTGAAGGTCACTGAGGTTGATATCCAGCTGAGATCAAATCTCACTGGCTCTAGATCAAAGTCCCTGGCCCTTGCTACACCTTCTATTGATCCTTCTTCTGTGAGATGTGATGGGTTCTCTTTGATGTCTATCACTGAGGACCAGCTTGAGTCTTTGGGAGATGATGACCTGTGTCTTTTTAACAACCGGGTGCGTCGTGTTTATGACAAAAGGATGTTCAAGAGACATGGCACAAAATCCGGGTGCTTTGAGTGTGGTGACCCAGGACACTTCATCACCGACTGCCCCAAGCGCAATGGACACAAGAAGGGCATCGGTGGTGGCTTCCACGACTCTGGAAAGCACGACAGCTCCTCCTTCAACAAGGGCAAGCCAAAAACAAGGTTCTTCAGAAAGGCCCTGAAGGATTACAGGCGCGAGAACAAGAAGCGTGACAAGGCCTTCTTCGCCGAGATGGAGAAGAGCTACTCCAAGCAGTCCACGTCTTCTTCCTCTTCATCGAGCTCAAGCGATGAGGAGATTGTCATCAGGAAGGGGAAGGACATGGACGATCCGGCGGGTCTTTGCTTCATGGCTTTCGGGGACAGACCGAAGAGCCGCTCACACCAGCGCCGAAGATCCCGCAAGAGCTTCTGCTCAATGGCTCTTGGGGATAAGGAAGAGAAGAGCTCCTCCGATGACTCCGACGATGACGACAACTAAAAGGTATCATCTTATGAGCGTGAAATCATTGATTTACTTGAAAGCAATCGTCAGGAGTTAAAATATCGGGAAAAAACTGCTTAGGGGGGCCAAGAAGAGGATAGATGAGTTAGAGAGTGAGCTTGTCGTAGCCAACGGCAGAATTGAGAGCCTATCTTCTTCCCCCTGCTTGGGTGATAGCAGTGAGTGCCCAAAGTGTGAGGTGCTTCTGTGTGACTTGTCGACTTTGAAGTCCAAGTACACAGAAAGGGTTGATGAGAGGGACGCCTTGGCCACTGAGCTTGAGAGTGCTCAGCTGGAGCTGAAAGATGCTCAAGCCAATGTCGTCGTGCCCTGTGCTGATTGCCCATCTCATCTAGCTGTCTTAGCTGAGCTGAAGGCCAAGAGCGATGAGCATTTGGGGGATTTGGAGAGAGTGAGAGCTGAGTTGGCACAGACTAGGCTAGAGCTTGAGACACTGTCAGTTCCACCCACTGTCTGTGAGAACTGTCTGTCTCTTAGAATGGAGTTGATTAAGCTGAAAGCCGAGAAGTCTGTCCAGGTAGATAGCGAGTGTGAGACCTGCTTGTCTCAGGTGGAGGTACTAGCTTCCTTGAGAGAGGAGCTAGCTGATTCTCAGAATGAGAACTTTTACCTCCGTTCTATCCTGAGTTGGATCAGTGCCAGAGAGCCACAACTCGGCATGATGATCCAGCAGTTCAAGAGGCTGGATGGGTTTGGGGTAGGTTACACCTACACCAAAGCTGACTTTGAGAGTGCCATTAGCCGGGTAGTGGAGTGGAGTAAAATGACTCCTGAGCAGAGATACCCCAAGAATCACTCCACTGAGTCTTCCCTAGCTAGTCAGCCCAAGGATGGAGTGATCCATGAACAGCCCAAAGCTCCACCCAAGAAGCCCATCTTGGTTCCAAAGCCCAAACACCTCCACACTTCTCTTGACTCTCTTCCTGGACCCTCTCAACCCAAGAAGACTACACCAAACACCACTAAGCCTAAGAATACCAAGCCTCAACCACATCCCAAGAAGCCCGCCTATCATTGTGAGTATTGTCAGAGAGACGGGCATCTTGCGGAGTTTTGCTTTAGGAGGAAGCGGGTTGAGAGAGCAGAAAGAGCTCGTGGTGGTCAGGAGCAGTTCTACCAGCAGGGTGGTAGACTGTGTGTTCCTCGACGCGGGGAGAGGCTGGAGGCTAGGCCGCGTCGTGTAGGTGGTGGTAGAGGAGACGGCTTTCATGCCCGTGCTCTAGTTGGTGGTGTTCGTTCCGACAGAGCTCCAGGCCGTTTTGGCTACGGTCCTGGACCTCGTGGCCGAGGATTTAGGCAGAACAGAGGACCGCGCTTTGAGCCGCGTTTTGGTCCAAACTCTTCAGGTGATTTCTACTTTCCGTCTTTTGAGCAGATGGCGCGACACTAGTTTAGTTCTTTCACTAAACCTGGTGTCGGACCATTTGCTCCCCCTTATATTCACTGATTGTTCAGGATCGGGGACTGGAGGACGTTTGGATCATCGACTCAGGATGCTCTCGCCACATGACGGGACATCGTAGATGGTTCTCCAGTCTCACTCCCCCGAGATCCAAAGAGTACATCACATTCAGGAACAGTGGACAAAGGAAAGTAAGTGGCATTGGCTCAATTCGCATCTCTGACCATTTCTCTTTGAAGAACGTTGCTTTGGTTGGAAATTTGAATTTCAATTTGATTTCTGTTTCGCAACTTCTTGAGGATGGTTTGGAAGTGCATTTTAAGAAGGGCAATTCTTCTGTGCTTGATTCTAGAGGATCTTTGATTTGCCAGATCTTACCATTCGGTAAAGTTTTTCGAATTGACTTCTCTAGTTCTTTTGGCCCTTCTCGCTGTTTGATTGCTGGATCTTCTTCTGAGCTCTGGAAGTGGCATAGGAGGTTAGGTCATTTGAGTTTTGATCTGCTAGTCAGGTTAAGCTCTATGGACCTCATCCGAGGATTACTTAGGCTTAAAATGGAGAAAGATCTAGTTTGTAATCCCCGTCGTCACGGGAAAATGGTTGCCGCTTCTCACTCACCTGTAACTCAGGTGATGACTTTGTATCCGGGTGAGCTGTTACACTTGGACACTGTTGGTCCAGCTCGGGTGCGCTCAGTCGGTGGGAAATGGTACGCGCTTGTGATTGTTGATGACTTTTCTCGATTCTCCTAGGTTTTCTTTTTGGAGTCTAAGGATGAAACTTTTCATTTTGTTCATGACCTGATTTTGAAGCTGAAGGATGAGAACAATGGTCGGATGCGAGCAATTCGCTCCGACAACGGCTCAGAGTTCAAGAACTCTCAGTTCGTCAGCTTCTGTAGTGATCAGGGTCTTGACCATCAGTTTTCTGCTCCTTACACTCCCCCACAGAACGGCGTTGTGGAACGAAAGAACCGCACGCTAGTCGAGATGGCCAGGACGATGCTCGATGAGCACAGGACTCCTAGGCGTTTTTGGGATGAAGTCATGAACACGGCTTGCTATCTAGCCAACCGCATTTTTCCTAGAGCTTACCTAGGTAAGACTTCATATGAGTTGCGGTTTGGCAGACAGCCCAAGGTGAGCCACTTGCGAGCATTTGGCTGCAAGTGCTTTGTGCTCAAGAAGGGAGGGCATTTGGACAAGTTTGAGTCTCGTTGCTGGGATGGTGTTTTTCTTGGTTATGCTTTGCATTCTCGAGGCTTCCGAGTTTAGAACCTCGACTCCCAGCAGTTTGTTGAGACTTGTGAGGTTTCGTTTGATGAGTCCTTGCCTTCTTTGACTCCTTCTTTTGAGATTTCTGGTGATGATGAGCTTGGAGAGTCCATCTTCGAGGAAGATGAGGACACTCCAGCTGCTGATGAGGGTGGGCCTTCTGCGCCTCCTGCAGAGCCCACACCTTCTAAGACTTCGACTAAGGACGAGGGCAGACCTCTGATCACTTCTTCCACTTCGATCGAGCCCCCTTAGTCGAGTCCAGATGTGCCAGCTGCTGACTCCGGTGAGGTGACTTCAGATCACCAGGGATCCTGAGCAGTTCAGCGTGATCACCCCTCAGAGCTCATCATTGGTGATTTGACTGAGAGAACTTTGCGTTCATCTGGTACCTCTCTTGCTGTGTTTGCTGAATCTGCTTTTGTTGCATCTTTTGAGCCTAGAGATGTTTCTCATGCTCTTTCTGACTCTAATTGGATTAATGCTATGCAAGAAGAGCTTGAGAATTTTGTCCGTAATCGTGTTTGGACACTAGTTGAGCCTCCACTAGGGTGCAACCCCATAGGCACCAAATGGGTGTTCAAGAATAAGCAAGGTGAAGATGGGGTTGTGGTGCGCAACAAAGCTCGGCTAGTTGCCCAGGGTTTTTGCCAGAAGGAAGGTATTGACTTTGAAGAAACTTTCGCTCTTGTTGCCCGTCTTGAGTCCATTCGCATTCTCTTAGCTTTTGCCGCTTCGAAGGGTTTTAAGCTTTTTCAAATGGACGTTAAAAGTGCTTTTCTGAACGGGTTCATAGAGGAGGAATTTTATGTTAGGCAACCCCCCGGTTTTGAGAACCCTAAGTTTCCTCGACATGTTTTTAAGTTGCAAAAAGATTTATACGGGTTGAAGCAAGCCCCAGGGCTTGGTATGACCGGTTAAAGCAATTTTTGTTGGGGAAGGGCTTTGTGATGGGTTCAGTGGATAAGACTCTCTTTTTGCTCAGAGTTGCTTCAGATTTCTTGGTTGCTCAGATTTACGTGGATGATATTATTTTTGGTGGTACTACTGATTCTCTTGTGTCCAAGTTTTCTGAGTAGATGCACAGCGAGTTTGAGATGAGTCTCATGGGTGAGCTCAAGTAATTCTTAGGGCTCCAGATCAAGCAGACCAAGGACGGCACCTTCATCCACCAAGGTAAGTACACTCGTGACATGCTTAAGAAATTTTACTTTGGTGGGGAGTTGAAGCCGCAGATGACCCCGATGGGCACATCTGCGGGTCTAGACAAGGATGAGAGCGGCGTCAAGGTCAACGAGAGGGAGTTTCAGGGGATGATCGGTTCGCTGCTGTACTTAACGGCGACAAGACCAGACATACAGTTCGCCGTGGGACTTTGTGCGCGTTTCCAGTCTTCACCACGCGCGTCTCATCGGCAGGCTGTCAAGCGCATCTTCAGGTATCTCACTTATGCACCTGATCTCGGTCTTTACTGTTCAGCATCATCATCTCTTGATTTATCTGGTTTTTCGGACGCCAACTTTGGTGGATGCCGGTTGGATCGCAAGTCGACTTCCGGTACTTGCCAGTTTCTTGGTTCTTCTCTTGTCTCTTGGTCTTCTCGAAAGCAATCTGGAGTTGCTCTTTCGACCACTGAGGCTGAGTATGTAGCTGCTGCTAGCTGCTGCTCACAGTTAGTTTGGATGATTTCCACATTGCGAGATTTTGGGTTGTTCTTTCCTACCAAGGTTCCATTGTTTTGCGACAGCACCAGTGCTATTAGTGTAGGGAAAAACCCCTGTCTCCATTCAAAAACCAAACACATTGATGTGCTCTTTCACTTTCCGCGGGATCAATATGAGAAAGGTGTCATTGACCTTGTTCATGTTGATACCCATCATCAGTTGGCTGACATTTTCACCAAACCCCTAGATCAGTCTACTTTTGAGCGTCTATGAGGGGATTTGGGTGTTGTGTATCCTTTTTATGATATTTTGAATCAGTTTTCTTTCTTCTTTACTCTTTTCTTGAGTCTTTTTGTCTGTGTTCATGTCATGCATATTCACATATCACACTTTGAGCTTGCTTCTGTTATATGATTGATCTTCTTTACTTATCTAGCTGGTACATGCTTTTGAATACTTGTCAATGATCATGCTTTGGTTCAGTTCACTTGATATGTCTGATATCTGTCATATGCATGGTTTTTATGCTTTAAACTTGAAAAATGATCACCATTGCTTCTGGTAACTAGCATGAGTAGGCTGATTGTTTTTGCTATCTGTTACATGCCTTGTAGCTAGTTCCTGACTTAGATGCAAACATGCAACTTGGACATCTTTCTGCTTTAAAACATGGACATGTGCTATAAAATGATGAAAAATTGTAACACCCCAAGAAATAAAAATAAATAAAATAAAAGAAAAATATTATTTAAATCAATTCTGGATTTATTTATTAAAGGAAAATCATAAAAGAACCCAAATAAAGCCAAATAGGGAGAAATACACAAAATATGGACCTGAAAATTTTATGAGATGAACTAGAGGCCAAGACCTAATTTTAGGAATTTCTACAAATTTTTACCAACAGTGATTCAACCCTTAATCAAATAAATGAATTACTGGAATTATTTTAAATCAGAAAACAATTTTAAATCCGTAATGGGCCTCAACCTTGAATTCACCCTGAGCCCGGCCCAATCCAGCAGCGTGCCACCGACAGGTGGGGTCCGCCTGTCGGCGCACTCCCCCGCTCCTCTCTCCTCCACCGCGCCCCGCCTGGCCCACTTGTCAGCCTCCCCTCTCTCGCCCTCACTCCCCGACAACCGTGGCCCGCCTGTCTGCGTCGTTGTCTTCACGCTCGGCCACTGACAGGTGGGGGCCACCTGTCAGGATCTTCTTCCCCGATGGAAAGGGATCCCCTCTCTCCCGCCGGCGACCCCCACCTTCCAAATCCGCCGCCTCGTATCCGTTTTCGCCAAATTGACCGAGGGATCGCCTTCTCCGACCGCCGGGGATCTCATTCCACCGATAGCCACGCGTTTTCGCCACACATGGAAAGGACCCGAGCCTTAGGAAAGTTCACCGGCGATGAGAAAAGGGAAACCCTCGGTTCCCTTCCATTTGGACGCCGGCGACCCCCCTATAAGAACCCTCGACCTCACCGCGCTCAGCCCACACCACCGTAGCCCTGCTAGAGCATAAACAGAGCGCCGCCGCCCTCATTTAGGTCTTCGGCTCTGTTTTGACTCCGGCCACCTCTCACCGCCGTCGCGAGCCGCCACTGTCCAAGCTGTCGCCCTCATCGTGACCGTCGGAAGCCGCCCGTCCTCGGCCACGCCTCCGTTGGTCGAAAGGACCACCGGATCGCCTCGCCGCCGACAAACCCGAACGGTTCCTCCGCCCCTCGTCGACGCCGGTCGCCGTCCGCTCGCCGCCGTCGCCACCGCCGGTACGCCCGAGTTCCCCTCACGTCACTGGTTCCATTTTTGGCCTTAGCATCACCGTTCAACCCCCGCCGTCGCCGGAATTTCTCGCCGTTGGACCGCCGGAGCCGAGAACGAAGGGGGTAATCGCCCCCTTAGCTCGTGCCGTGCCGGACGAGCTCCTAGCCGTCCGATCAAGATCGGAGGGCTAAGATTAAATCCCTTCGGGATCTAATCCAGGCCCTCGGATCTGGTCAAAGCGGTACCACGCGATCTCGGCCGTCGGTTCCAACTTAAAAACGTTGACTTAATCCCGTGCGTCCACGTCATACCCATTCGCTAAGATTTAATCGGGACCGTCCATCTTCACTTAAAGGATCCCGCCTCGCATCTGACCGCCAGATCCAGATCCGACGGCTCTGGATCGGCCGGTTCACGCGCACAGTGGCGCGGTCCACCGTGGGCCTGGCTCACCGTGGACCAGAGCCCATTTTCTGGTTTTAAATAAAATTCAGAAAATAGTTTAAACTTCAAAATTTCATATCTTGCTCAATTTAACTCCAAATTTCACCATTCAAATTTTGTTAAATTCAGAATAATATTCTCTACACATTAATGCCATAAAAACAGTATGTTACTGTTACCCAAAATATTCTTAATAAATAAATGAATAAAAACCCCTTAGGATTAAAATTTATAATACAGAAAATAAATTAGGAAAAATCCTAAAAAAGTTAAACTTTACTGTTTTATGCAAAAACTCAGAATATTAAAATATTACTTCACATAAAAACACCCACAACTATGTATGTTCCTTTATTTGGTGGATTTTATCTGTTTATTGAATGTATTGTTTATTTTTCCGTATCGAGAAGACTACAAGTTCATCGAGGAGCAGGAGTTCTACCCCGAGGTTCCTCCATCCCCTTTTGCTGATCAAGGCAAGTCATCGACCACCTCTGTGGAAACAGTTGATCATCATTGAGCCCATGATTTAATAAATTATCGCTATAACACATAGGATAATATTGCATTAGTCAAAGATCAAGCCCTACACTTATATTTATTAGATCCCCGTCCTTGTGTGCAAACCCAAGCCATGCTTATTGAGCCTTAACTCCTTGTCACTCTACAAATATTATATTAGCTAGTGCCCAATGTACCGGCACAACTGCTATAGGATATAAAGAATGAGTTGTAGATTAGATGGATTCTGGTATATGAAATACCCTATTATTCTTGTCTCTGGATTCTGTTGGAGTTAGGTATGTTATAAGTATGGTGGGTTCCGGGTGCAAGCTCGGGTTTTGGTATGTCGCACCCGGGGCACTATAAGGACCGGTCTGTGGGATCTGTTGCAAAGCACTTCCGTACCAACCACAAGTCTAATGGGTAAGTCCTAACTGGAAGTGTGGAACACTCCGTCTCACGGCACCATAGTGGAGGGGGCAAGGGGCTAGCCCTCAGGGCGCCTTGTACCGACGATGGCTCAAGGGGGGGTATTGTGGAAACTCGACATGGCGAGACACTGTACGAAACCTATAAGAGGGTGCTGTTGAGTCGGGGAAGACCATATGGAAGGTTTTGGCACGAGTTCCCGTGAAATGGGTCATCTTGTTACACTTTGGTGAAAGTGATGAGTGTGTGCCTTGTGGGTACAGTGGTACATCTCTGATCAGAGTAAAATCAATCTTTTCAAAAAGCCGAGCCCATGGTCAAGGGCGGGTTGTGTGACTACTCGCAGTTAGTTTACAATTGTTTGAATGGATGAGTTATTCATGGCATGTAAGGACTGATGTGCGAGGAGGTAAAACGTACTCCTCGAGTTAGAAGATGATGATGCATTCACATGTTTACTTTTCCGTACTAATAAGTTGAACACATTTAATGCTTTACAAATATGCTTCTTCCGCAAAATTAGCCACCATCTCCCTTGTTATTATCTTGCATTATATTTGCATTCGGTGGCTTGCTGAGTACATCTGTACTCACCCCGTTGACTTACACCATCAGAGCCCGTCTACTACGAGGAGGATGAAGGTCTGGAGTAGCGACCCAGTCAAGGCGAGACTGGAAGGAGGCGTTCATCTAGGACCCTTGATTTTATTAGTTTCTCTTCACTTTCATTCACTTTTGTATTAATGCGGTCTACGAACTGTGAATGATTGCCCGTATTGTACGTGGTCGCTTGATGAACGTCTTGGTTTATTGTTTTTCTATGGAATTTCAATAAAAGTCCTGATTTATTAAATCAGGGCGCGACAAGATGGTATCAGAGCCAACTTGACTGTAGGAAGCCAAACAGACCTGACCTTAGGACTTATACTTACTCTATATTTTCTTACAAACACTACTTATCCTCTCATCTTCCAAGATTTTCACAAAAACTTTCTCTCTTTTGTAGATGCCGGTCCACACCATGAGCGGGACTCTTCGTGATGAGGCCGGATTCATCCACGAACTTCGTGTGCTCGTCGACTTCTTGGGGTTTCCCCTTGAGCCCGCGTTCCACGGGATCTTTCCTGATGCGAACGAGAGCTACTGCGAGGTCACGGTTGTGATCTGCCCCTCCTCCACGCAGCCACCCTTCTACACCCATGGAGTTGGAGGACCTTCATTCGTGGTGGCTAGCCAGCGAGCCGCTCTTCAGTCCCTCGCCGAGCTTCGACTGGTATACGACCGCCACCTCCGCGACACCGTCTACCGCTTCATGCCCATGCGCACACCCGGGAGTCACCGCAGCATCTACATCAGCCCCCTCACGCAGAGCAACTCCTCCATCACCCGCACGATGAGACTCTTGGAGGCCATGGACAACCTCCACACAGAGGCCGTCCTCGACGCAGACAGCCAGCATGACACCATCGATTTCTACCGCCACACTTCGGAGAACCTGACCCGTGAGAATGCCGAGCTCCGTCGACAGCTTCCGCCAGTTGACCCTCAAAGTGGAGGAATTGAGGCGTCGGAACGAGCTTCTACGCCAGGGTGCCATGGTCAACACCCAGCTCCGCCATCAGCTCGAGGAATTAAAGAAGGACATTGAGGAGATCGCGCCTCTTCCGCCTCGCAGGAAGAAACCCCTTCGGATCCCTACCGTGAGGCCCAAGAGGATCTCCCGCAGTGCACCACCCGCCGGACCATCCAGCTCTTCGACCCCGATCGCCTCCCATGAGCCCGAGATTGAGCCGTCCCCCGAGCTACCGTAGACGTAGTCTTACGGTTGATTGTTTTTCATTTTTGCTTGCTTGTATTACCATTCATGTCAAAATATAAGGCATGAATAAATAAATAAATGTAACCGCAAGAACGGTACCTTTTGAAATAAAATATAAAGAGTTCGCTAAAATAAATGTTGTCTACTTTGAAAACTCCAGGATGACCAACACTCAGGGTTCCGACGCTCCTCAGAACGGAGGAGATAATGGAAACTTGCCTCAGTGGGGAGCAACTGGGCAAAGGCAAGCCCCGGTTGCCAATCACCCCACTCTGGCCGAGATGATGGCCACGCAAAACCAGCTGGTCTCAGCCCTTCTGAACCAGATGCAGCAGCAACAGCAGCAGATGCAAGAGCAGCAGGCTCAGTTCTTCCGACTTCACCAACAGCCCGAGCTGCCCCGACCCGCCACACCAGCTCCCGCTCCCGCCTCTCAACTCTCGGAATTCCTCCGAGTCTGCCCACCGACCTTCTCAAGCACCACCAACCCCATGGAGGCTGGGGATTGGTTACGAGCTATAGAGAAGAAGCTCGACCTCCTTACCTACACCGAGCAGGAGAGGGTGGCCTTCGCCACCCACCAGCTTCATGGTCCCGACGCAGAGTGGTGGGACAATCATCGCGAGACTCTGCCCGAGGGCCACGCCCATACTTGGGCAGAGTTTTCGACCGCTTTCCGTGCCGCCCACATCCCCGACGGTGTTGTCGCACAGAAACAACAGGAGTTTAGAGACCTGCAGCAGGGGAGCAGGTCTGTTACAGAATATCTGCATGAGTTCAACAGGTTGGCCAGGTACGCACCTGAAGAGGTCCGTACTGATGCGGCCAGGCAGGCCAAGTTCCTCCGGGGACTGAAGGATGAGCTGTCCCTACAGCTTATCTCCGGAGATTTTCGCCAACTTCCAAAAGTTGGTGAACAAAGCTATTATGCAGGAGACCCAAGAGAATAAGGTTGACCTGAAGAAGAAGAGGATGATAGCCTTCAGGCAGAACCAGGGCATGGCACAGAGGCCCCGATTCACCCCTCCTCCACCAGCACCGCAGTACCACCCCCGACCCGTGTATCGTCCGGCGCCACCCACCGCCAACGCCGGAACCGGACAGCCTCGTCCCGCTCCCGCCGCCCCAACTGCACCAACCGCCCCGGCAAAGAAGGCGGAAATCCTGCGCGACAAGCACGGCAAGCCCGTGGTATGTTTCAACTGCCGTCAGGAAGGGCATTACTCCAATGCGTGCCCTCACCCCAAGCGCGTCCAAGGAGTTGCCGCGAACCCCGCCATCCGCGCTCGAGTCAATCACGTCACCGCTGAAGAAGCTCAGGCTGCACCAGAGATAGTGATGGGTAAGTTCTTGGTACATTCAGCACTTGCCGTGGTTTTATTCGACAATGGAGTTACGCACTCCTTCATATCAACCGATTTTGTGGGAAAGAATGATCTAAACATAGAAGAACTACCCAGAGCCGTACAAATAGTCACCCTGGGAAAACAAACCCTGGCCCTAAACCTATAGCCCAAAAGTATGGATAGATATCCACAGCACCGTATTTTGGGCTGACCCCATCCTCATAGAATGCCAAGGGTTGGACCTCGTTCTAGGGATGGATTGGTTGAACAAATACCAAGGGGTAATAGAATGTGCCCAGAGGAAAGTAACTGTGACCAGTGAAGAAGGGACTGCCGTCACATTTCAAATGCCAAGTCTGAAGATCAGAAGGCCAAGACCGCACCAGATTACCCTTGAAGAGATACCAATAGTGTGCGAATACACGGACGTATTTCCAGAGGATTTACCAGGGATGCCACCCAAGAGGGATATCGAGTTCAGGATCGACTTGGTGCCCGGAACCACCCCTATTTATAAGCGACCATACCGGATGGCCGCCAATGAGTTAGCTGAGATGAAGCAGCAGTTGGAGGACCTCGAGAAGAAAGGCTACATCAGACCTAGCACATCGTCGTGGGGTGCCCCCGTCATCTTCGTCGAGAAGAAAGAAGACAAGGCAAAGCGTATGTGTGTGGATTATCGCGCTTTGAATGAAGTAACCATCAAGAACAAGTACCCGTTGCCTCGGATCGACAATCTCTTCGACCAGCTAAAAGGAGCTACAGTATTCTTGAAGATCGACTTGCGTTCTGGTTATCATCAGTTAAGGATCCGAGAAGAAGATATACCCAAGACTGCTTTTACCACCCGTTATGGATTATATGAGTGCACGGTTATGTCCTTTGGATTGACCAACGCCCCTGCATTCTTCATGAATATGATGAATAAGGTGTTCATGGAGTATTTGGACAAATTCATTGTAGTCTTCATAGACGACATTCTCATTTATTCCAAGGACCAGAAGGAGCACGAGGCTCACCTCCGGTTAACCTTAGGGAAGCTAAGGGAACACCAATTGTATGCCAAGTACAGCAAATGCAAGTTTTGGACGGAAGAAGTAAAATTCCTTGGACACATCATCTCTGCGCAAGGAATCGCAGTAGACCCTGCCACCGTAGAAGCAGTTACGGATTGGCTGCCACCCACGAACGTATCTGAGATACGGAGTTTTCTGGGTCTGGTCGGATATTATCGGAGATTCATTGAGAATTTTTCTAAGATAGCCAAGCCAATGACCAAGTTGTTGCAGAAGGGAGAGAAGTTTGAATGGACTCCTGAATGCGAGGAAAGTTTCCGCACTCTCAAGAACCGTCTGGTGTCAGCACCCATACTAACCCTACCCGATATCCATAAAGACTTCCATGTCTACTGTGACGCATCTCGCCAAGGATTGGGATGTGTTCTTATGCAAGACGGAAAAGTTATCTCTTATGCCTCCCGTCAGTTGAGACCTCATGAGTTGAATTACCCGACCCATGATTTGGAGTTAGCCACTGTGGTACACGCCCTTAAGATTTGGAGGCATTATTTGGATGGAAATCGCTGTGAGATCTTTACGGATCACAAGAGCTTGAAGTACATCTTCACACAGCCAGACCTCAATCTGAGGCAAAGACGATGGTTGGAACTAATAAAGGACTATGACTTAGGTATTCACTACCACCCCGGAAAAGCAAATGTGGTAGCTGATGCATTAAGTCGCAAGGGATATTGCACCGCCATGATGGTTCAAGGACACGCACCCTTGTTATGTAGAGAGATGGAAAAGTTAAATCTTGGATTAACCACAAGGGCATATCTAGCCACCTTGGAGACTCAACCTGTCCTGTTCGAACAAATCCGCGATGCTCAAATAGAAGACCCAGATATAGTTGCCATTAGGAAGAACATGAGGCAAGGAAAAGCCCCAGGATTTACAGAGGACGAGAACGGCACCATATGGTTTGGAACCCGGATATGTGTACCGGATAAGCCAGAGATAAAGACCCTTATCCTGAGAGAAGCCCATGAGACATTGTACTCCATTCATCCCGGCAGTACCAAGATGTACCAGGACCTGAAGGAACGATATTGGTGGGTCAGCATGAAAAGAGAGATTGCCCAGTTCGTCGCCGAGTGTGACACCTGCAGAAGAGTAAAGGCTTAACATCAGAGGCCTGCAGGATTGTTACAGCCACTTAAAGTGCCTGAATGGAAGTGGGAAGAGATCGGTATGGATTTCATCACCGGACTACCAAAGACCCAACTTGGGTATGATTCTATTTGGGTGATCATCGATCGGCTTACAAAAGTAGCACATTTCATAGCCGTCAAGACGACCTTTAGTGGCCCTAAGCTGGCAGAACTATACATGGCCCGGATCGTATGTCTTCATGGAGTACCCAAGAAGATAGTATCCGACAGAGGAAGTCAGTTTACCTCTCGTTTCTGGAAGAACCTTCAAGAGGAGATGGGCACGAGATTGAATTTCAGTACCGCCTACCACCCTCAGACAGATGGACAAACAGAGAGGGTGAATCAGATATTGGAGGATATGCTTCGAGCATGTGTCTTGGATTTTGGAGCCACCTGGGACAAGAGCTTACCGTACGCTGAGTTTTCGTACAACAACAGCTATCAAGCCAGCCTTCAGATGTCTCCTTTTGAAGCCCTATATGGACGTAAGTGCAGGACGCCTCTACTTTGGGACCAAACCGGTGAATCCCAAGTATTCAGAACAGATATTCTTCGTGAAGCTGAAGAGAAGGTACGGATCATCAGAGACCGACTCAAGACGGCCCAATCCCGACAGAAGAGCTACGCAGACAATCGTCGCCGAGACCTAGCCTTCGAAGAAGGAGATCATGTTTACCTTCGAGTTACGCCTCTCCGTGGTACTCAACGGTTTAACATGGGAGGAAAGTTGGCCCCTCGATATGTTGGACCATTCCCCGTTGTTCGACGCCAAGGCAAAGTTGCATATCAGTTGGAATTACCGCCCTCATTGGCTGGAGTACATGACGTATTTCACGTATCCCAACTAAAGAAGTGTCTCCGCGTCCCCACAGAGCAAGTGGATCTTCAGCAGTTGGATGTTCAAGAGGATCTGACCTATGTGGAAAAGCCGGTCAAGATATTGGAAGTCAAAGAAAGGATCACCAGGAGTCGGGTCATCTGCTTCTGCAAGGTACAGTGGAGCAATCATCCTGTAGAGGAAGCTACATGGGAAAAAGAAGATGAACTCAAGGCACAACATCCTGAGCTATTCGAGGATTGATCCGAATCTCGAGGACGAGATTCTCTGTAAGGGGGATAGGATTGTAACACCCCAAGAAATAAAAATAAATAAAATAAAAGAAAATATTATTTAAATCAATTCTGGATTTATTTATTAAAGGAAAATCATAAAAGAACCCAAATAAAGCCAAACAGGAGAAATACACAAAATATGGACCTGAAAATTTTATGAGATGAACTAGAGGCCAAGACCTAATTTTAGGAATTTCTACAAATTTTCACCAACAGTGATTCAACCCTTAATCAAATAAATGAATTACTGGAATTATTTTAAATCAGAAAACAATTTTAAATCCGTAATGGGCCTCAACCTCGAATT